>BSBK01000311.1:1575000-1602500 GCA_027943335.1 Chamaecyparis obtusa
AAGATACCTTCATTTTTGCCAAGAAATACATCATCTTCAAGTGCATGTGTAGACAAATAACATATTCAAAACCCATAACTAGTAACCAAGCATCAAACCCGTTGACAGCAAATACAGTGATCATTGCGGCAGCTCGTTCTTAGGGTTTGAATAAACTGAGGAAATGATGCTTCAAAGAACACTTTACTTTCACCATCCAAAAAGGCAGATAACATAATGTTTTGACATCTACATAGGGTTACTCAAGTAACCAAAAATTAACCATCATTTAGACCCGTGTCAAGTGGAGTCAAACAAATGTAATGTGTATGCCTTTAACCATAATAAAACCCATGGAGATTTCAAGTCAAGTAAATGAGTGGTCCCACACAATGCAAAAGGCTTCCTCCAAACTATTATAATGCCATGTCATCAAGAATAGAGTCAACAAACTCCCCCTTTGTCCTTGATGACAAAAAAATACCCATCAAGAGATCACAGAACCAATGTTCTGATAAAAGGAGTCAGCAGTCAGAAGAACACCTTGTCATCAAACCATCTGTATCATAAATCTTTCATGATCAAGACCACATCTGTCAGAGACGTTAAAACTCAATAAATATTGAACCACACTCAATAAAAGATGAACCACAATCTTGAACAACACTACTACCAAAACCAAGAATATGAAGAATTCTCCCCCTATTTTTTTGTCATCAATGAAAAATACTGCTAATGAATTAGACTCTAGGTAGTAGTAGAAACCTACACAACAGCTCCCCATAATAGCAGAATCAAGACAAAAGAGATTGAGAGTAAACTCCCAACCAAGAACGTAATTTCTCAAAAGCATCTTTGGACAAAGCTTTTGTAAAAATATCAACCACTTGAGCTTGAGTGGGAACATAAATTAATTTAAATTCATTCTCTAAAACTTTATCAGAAAGAAAAAGTAGTTTAATGGCAACATGTTTGGTACGAGAATGTTGAACAAGATTCTTACTCAACTAAATGGCACTAGTGTTATCACATAAAATAGAGATGGTTTAGGAACCTGAATACCCAGATCAGAGAGTTGGTAAGACATCCACATTAACTGAGTGCAACAAGAAATGGAAGCAACAGACTCACAAGTAGACAAGGTGATGCAATCTTGTTTCTTGCTATGCCATGCAACTAAATGGTCTCCAAGAAAGAAGGCAACACCACTGGTGCTCTTTTTGTCATCTGTACAACCACCCCAATCTGCATTTGTATAACCAAGCAAAGTAAAATCAGAATCATGCGGATACCAAAGACCAAAATCTAGAGTACCTTGGATGTACTTGAAGATTCATTTAACTGCAATAAGATGAGACTGTTTTGGAGCAGATTGGTATGAAGACACCATACAAACAGCCTGCATAAGATCTGGTCTGGAAGTTGTTAAATAAAGCAAACTTCCAACCATAGAGCTATACTTTGTTTGACTGACATCAGGAGAATCATCATTCTTGACTAGTTTACAGCTAGTTTCCATGGGAGTTCCAACTGGTTTACAATCAGTCATATTGAATTTCTTCAACATTTCCTTTGCATATTTTGTTTGTGAAATAAATAAACCATTGGAAAACTGAGATATTTGCAGACCTAAAAAGAATTTAATTTCTCCTAATAAGGACATTTCAAATTTAGACTCCATGATATTAGAAAATTGCTTGGACAAATCATCATTAGTAGACCCAAAGATAATATCATCCACATAAATTTCAACTGCAATAATTTCACCTTTTACCACTTTAGTGTAGAGTGTGCTATCTACACTACCACGATCAAAGCCATTAGCGAGAAGATGTTTGTCCAGCCTGGAAATACAAAGCCCTAGGGGCTTGTTTTAAGCCTTAAAGTGTTGTTTTCAGCCTATAAACACAATCAGGAGTTTCTATGGATACAAAACCTTCCGGTTGTTCCATATAGACCTCTTCTTCAAGATACCCATTTAAGAAAATAGTTTTTACATCCATTTGATAAACAATGAACTTTTTATAACTAGCATAAGCCAAAAAAATTTTGGATTCCATTCTTTCTACTGGGGCAAATGTTTCACCAAAATCAATTCCTTCTTGCTGAGCATAACCTTTACATACAAATCTAGCCTTATTCCTAACCACTTTACCATTCTCATCAAGTTTATTACAAAAAACCCATTTCCCACCTATGACATTTTTGTCATCAGGTCTTGGTACTAGTTCCCATGTTGTTTTATTTTTCTCTATCTGATTTATTTCATCCTACATTACATGTTACTAGCTAGAGTCTTTGATGGCTTCAAACATTGTTTTGGGTTCAAATTCTGATAATAGATAGAAATGTTCAGCTATATGGGCATGTTCATCATATTTTGCTTTTCTTCTAGTCGAAATATCATCATCAATATCTCTTATGACTAAGGATTCTAGATGTCTTTTGGCAATAATTCTAGAAGGTGTTCTTTGAGTCAATTTAGGAATAGACACATTTTCTTGCTCATCATGAAGTGGTGTTTCTGAATCTGATTCTTCATCATTAGAATGCATATTTTTGATGCCCGATAATTCTTCATCATTAGAATGCAGATTTTTGGTACTTGAATTAAAACTTATGATATGTTCTTCCTGATCATTCCTTTTATGGTTATAAGACATAGTACTTTCATCAAATACCACATTAATAGCTTCCACAATTTTGTTTAACATGTTATTATAACATTTGAAAGCTTTACTATGTGTGGAATAACCCAAAAAGATATTGTAGGATTTGAGCAATACAAATCCACAAAACCCGAAGTTCACCTGCATACAAAAACCCGTTACAAGGAAGTAGAGACAAGAAGAGGGCAAGGGTTTGACTCAAAAATATGAAAAAGAAAATATCCTCAATAAGAATGAATTAAATGTACAATAGATCATCCTTATAAAGGAGATCGAAAGCCTTGAAAGGCAAACCTTAGTGCATGTAATAATTAGTTTAATTATTACAAGACTAATGCATGCAAGTTTATATTTAAAACAACAAGTGCAAAAGTTTAAATCAACTAGTGCATGTGTGTTTAAATATAAACAACTAAAAATAAAAGTGTTGACATCTTAAGAAATGAGTAAAGTTAATTAATAAAATTAATACTTTACTCTAACAGATACCTTCATCAGTTTCTTATGAAGCATTTACAACCAAAAACTCTAAAGTGTTTAACATTTGCAGTCTTACCATACCATAGTTCATACGGTGTGTGAGATGTTCTGATTCTTATCTAAGCCCTGTTGAGAATATAAGTAGTTGTATGATTAACCTCTTTCCAAAACTTATCGGATAACTTTGCTCCATTTAGCATTGTCCTTGCCATTTCCTTAATAGTTCAGTTGTTTCTTTCCACCACACCATTTTGTTGTGGTGTACGATCAGTTGAGTACTGTCGTTTTATTCCATGTCTTTCAAAGTATTCAATGAATTCTTGAGAGGTGAATTCTCCACCTCGATCTTATCTAAGACATTTTAACTTTAAATCAGTTTCTCTTTCTACCATCTTTCTGAATTTTTTGAAGCTATCAAAAGCCTTTGACTTATGTTTTAAAAAGGTGATCCAGACCATTTTGGAATAGTCATCCACAAACAACATAAAGTATTTTTCCCCATTGAGAGATTGAGTTTTAGTTGGTCCACATAAATCAGTGTGAACCAATTCCAAAGACTTTGTAGGAAAGATACTCTTTTGTTTTAAAAGAGGACTTGGTCTGTTTTCCTCTACACATTCCTCACATATATTGGTTGGTTTACTGATTAGAGGCAAACCTCTAACCTGTTTATTCTTACTTATTCTAACAAGATTATCAAAATTGATGTGCCCTAACCTTTTATGCCATAGCCAATTTTCTTCAACTTGGGTCATAAAACAAGTATTGATTAGAGATGTTTCCTGAACTGTAGAATCAATCAAATTATAGACATTTCCACTTGTTCTTAGCCCACTTGCAATTATATTTCCTCTAGTGTTTTTAATTGAACAACCTTGGGCATTAAATGAGATAGAGTAACCATTGTCACAAATTTGACTTACACTCAAAAGATTGTGTTTTAACCTTTCAACATAGTATACATTATGTATAGGGGTTTCTTTATTCAAGCAAATTGAACCGCGGCCAGTAATATAAGCACCTGAATTATCCCCATATCAGACAAAACCTCCATCAAAGTCTTCAAGATTAATGAACTTGTTTCTGTTCCCAGACATGTGATGGGAACATCCACTATCCAAAATCCATGTAGCAGACTTATGAGAAAACAAAGCAGTTTCTACTACAAGAGATTTATATTTAGGTTTCCATATATATTTAGGCCTCAAGTTCATTCTACATTGATTTGCAAAGTGACCATAAAAAAAACATCTGAAGCACCTGATTGCCTTTTCAGGGCCACACGAGGATCTAGAAGTAAATTGTTTACAATTACCCAGCCTTATGACCAAATATATTACAATTATAACAATAACCTTTAAATTTGAAGAATAAATTTGCTTTGAAGATTCTTCCTATTCCAAATTAGAACTTAAATGGTCAACAAGCTTTTGTAGTGAAATAATTTCTTCTCTTTATCTTCTATCAGATTTTTGCTCCTCAATGAGCTGATTTGCACTATTTAATTCAGTTTGTAATTCCAAATTACTTTTCTCAAAAGTAGTGATTGATCTTTTTAACCTTTTAATTTCTTGAAGAGAACAAAGAAGTTCTTTTTCAAGATCTATGTCTCCATCTAAATCAGATGAAGATTCAATGTGAACCTTTTCAAGTTTCTTAACAATTTCTGCCATGAATAGAGTTTCACCTTCTTCACCTGAATTTGATTCAACATCAGAGTCTTCTTTTGCTAAGAGACTCTTCTTTCTGAAATTCTTAAACCATTGGTTTTGATTCATGGTTTTTTATTAAAGTATTTTTCAGTCTTTTCATGATCAACATTTTTGATCATCATTAAGACATCTTGCAGCAAAATGTCCAATTTGTCCACAATTGAAGCATTTAGGTTTACTATGATATTTCTTTTTGAACTTACGGACCAACAGTGCTTCAAGAGCATCTGTTATGTCAGAGTCACTATCATCACAATTTTCAGCCTTAAACGCTGTTTCTTTTGATGAAGAACAACCATTGTTATTGTTGATTCTCATCTCATAAGCAGTTAAAGTTCCCTGGATCTGATGCAGAGTCATTTTAGAAAAGTTTTTCTTTTCTTCAAGATTAGAAATCTTAGTATCAAACTTAGGTAGAACTGATCTAACAACCCTTGAAACAATATCATGTTCTTCAATATCTTCTCCTAGACCTCTCCTAGCACTCACTATCTCATCTACTCTTTAAAAATATGCAGCAATGCTTTCATCTTCACACATTTTCAATTCATCAAATTGAGTTTTTAAAGTGATTAATTTTGACTCTTTAACCTTTTCATCTCCCTGGTAAATGGTTTCTAACTTGACCCAAATATTGTTGGCAGACTGACAATACATGATTTTAACAAAGACTTATTTTGACAAACCACATAAAATGGCATATTTGGCTCTTTTGTCAAGTTCGTATTTGGTTTTAGCATTAGCATCAGTGGGTATTGTTTTTGGAACAATATATTTTGATATGACAACTTCCCACATACGGACATCTAAGGAATTAATAAAGGCTTCCATCATGACTTTCCAAAAAACATAATCTGTACCATCAAACAATGGAGCTCTAGTAAGAGAAGCACCTTCAGCCTGTGCCATGACAACACTTCCTGATAAAACCCAGAATAGTTTCCTATAAGGCAGACTTAATAGGAACCCTTTCTCTGATACCACTTGTTGGAAGTGGAAAGAGTCTGGAGGGGGGGGTGAATTAGACTCTTTTATAAAAAATTGCACCTTTTCAAATTAAACAGGTCTATTGAAATAATTCAAGAACAATTAAATTTACTGAACATAATCAACAGGGAGTAAAAATACTATAATCATAAAAAGAGACAACACACCAAATTTTGTGCCGAGTGGAAAAACCCTCAAGAATCAATTAGATTCTGTCATAGGTCGAAAAAACACTACAATGAAATCTTAATAATCACCAATAACTTTACATGTCTTTTGCAGCTACAACCCTGTTTTCCTCAAATGCTTAAGTACAATATTTAGATTACATCTATGTAATTGTATACAATTTTGCATGGTCTTTACATAGGCTGTAACCATAGAAACAAAACTTTCAATTCCTTTCAATACTTCTTTATAGATGAGTGCATATGCGTGTGTCTACAATCTATATCACTCAAACCACAAACACATACATCTCATTTATAGAGAAGTATGTTTGAACAAATCATGCATTACATTCAGGTCAGATTTTGTAACTGAATCTGTTTTGAAACTTGGTTAAATAACCCAACAAAAATAAACCAATTTCTGAGCAAATGCCACTTTAAAACAAAAATTCCTGCCATCCCCTTGTTAATCCTTCCAAAATAAACCAACTGCAGCAAGATGATATTGCCCTGTAGGAGTATATGAGAAACAAATAGTCTCAAGATACCTTCATTTTTGCCAAGAAAACGCATCATCTTCAAGTGCATGTGTAGACAAATAACATATCCAAAACCCATAACCAGTAACCAAGCATCAAACCCGTTGACAGCAAATACAGTGATCATTGCGGCAGCTCGTTCTTAGGGTTTGAATAAACTGAGGAAATGATGCTTCAAAGAACACTTTACTTTCACCATCCAAAAAGGCAGATAACATAATATTTTGACATCCGCATAGGGTTACTCAAGTAACCAAAACTTAACCATCATTTAGACCCCTTGTCAAGTGGAGTCAAAACAAATGCAATGAGTATGCCTTCAACCATAATAAAACCCGTGGAGATGTCAAGTCAAGTAAATGAGTGGTCCCACACAATGCAAAAGGCTTCCTCCAAACTATTATAATGCCATGTCATCAAGAACGGAGTCAACAGTTAGTACATTTAGCTTTACAGTTTCCAGTTGCATCTTTTTAAAAATCTTCAAGGCTTGTCAACAAGCCCATTGTGTGCATATCCCGACAATTATGGCAATCCATGAAACCACATTTCGTTCTGGCGTTTTTGCAAACGATTTGTAAGCCTTGTGTGCATATCCAAAAATTTGACATTCCATGAAACCAGATTTTGTTCAAGCATTTTTTCAAACAATTGTAAGCCTTTTGCATTCATCTGTATTCGGGAATTCACAACTACAATCTTTGAACAAACCTAGTGGGAGGATGCTGGCAAAGGTTGGTGAGTTTGGCTACATACCAGCCAGCAGTATTTGGCATTTTCTTAAAAACCATCAATGCTTCATCAACAAGCTTATTTTATGCATCCAGTAATGATTGCAGCCCAAAAGATCACATTTGTGAGACATATCTTTGAGAAGCTTTGGACCTTAGTCAAGAACGTCAGTTTCTACAACCACAAATTACACAAACCGGGACAAACATAAAATTGTAGTTTTAATAATAATGCAGGTCCAAATGACAAACACAACATAGGGACAAGATAATAGAATTAATCTACGTGTAAACAGAATACAGAATTACAAAGATAGGCATTACAGCAACAATCAATAGATGCTCTCGTCATTATATTACTTATAAGTTATAGAAGCATTGGCTTTATTGTAAACGCCTGTCTCATATTTCATGCTGGCTGAGGCATCTTTCCATTTTCTTCAAGCAATCCTCTCCTTTCACATATATCATTCTCTCACTCTTACCTGAGGTTTTCAGTCCAGAGCATGCATGCTTCGTGAAAAACATTTCAAATCTCATCATTCCTCCAAAACATAACAAATACCCCCATCAGTTTATGTAAACAATGATGCATGCTTTACCTCTCAAAACTTTTGCAAGCAATATTTTTTTTAGAAACGGAATAAACAGCTGATTCCATTTGCCACTGGAAGATGAGACCATTCACCTTTTCATAGTTCAAGTATGTGTGTATTGCTTGCTTCATTTAGCATAAACAATCATATCTACCAAAACCTTGCCGTGTTTAAAATGATGAAAACAGCTTGCATCTCTCACAACAACGTTTCTTGCAACAATACTGGAGATAAATTTGGTAGCAATTTTGAAGTAATCACATGCTTGAAGGTTCTCGATAATTCTAACAGTTGTTTCCAGGAGACACGATTAACAAACTGGGAGAAATTGCCAACTTCTGTGTGGTGGCACATGAGAAATTAATTCTGATCAATGTCATTCATTACATATTATCGACATCGAACTTGCCCTGCAGCATCCTTCTCCCAAGATAATTTGTCCAACAATTTCTTTTTATATTTGTAATAGGAAAAAATTACAAGCCATGAGATACGCAATCTGCCTCAAGGACCATTCGACCAGCTTAAAAGAGTAGTCATATCCAACAATAATAACCAATACAATAGAAGTTGCTTGATGCAACTTGTCAAATTTAAATTCAATTGTCCTCTATAGGATGAACCTAGCTCAAAACTACAAAGCTCAACAAGATTAAGAGTCACTGTTTAACTCATTAATGAATTTATATCATATATTCAATTCAGAAGTCTTTGTCCCATCGTCCTCAGAGGGTGAAGGAGAAGGAGATTTAGCAGCACCAAAAGCAGTTGAGGTCATATTAGTTGCAATATAATCAACAGGACTAAAACATACCAGTTCTATATGTTATCAACAGTTCTAACCCCAAGATGACGAGGGAGCCTAATAAAAGGCAAAGAGGAGCCGAAATTGTCTTCTCCAGATGGTTTTCCTTAAGACCAAACTCTTTTCTCATATAGCTCTATTTGAATCTAGTCTTAATTTCTTTGAATGTGCTCTCGCCCAACAGCTGATTCCCATCAAAAAGTAGTACTTAAACCCTGCCCTTAGGCAACCTTTTATAAAATCCTGTGTTGAGAACAGGAAAACTTGTTCTCCTCCTTAAACAATGAAAGGTTTAACTATTGGAAGACTAGTAAAGGGCAAGAAAACATGTTCAGCCTTTCAAAATTTTAAGGGCCATTCCAATTTACCTAGAATACCTGAAGAATCCTACCTCCCTAGCCCATGTGTTGTACTAGAGACAATGGCAGCTGAAGGTTCAAAGTTCGAGCTATTACGTGCAGACTTCTTTGGACGTGATCTTCACCTTCTTATCACAAACAATTTAAGAGATTACTCCAAAGTCCATCCGCCCAGCTGAAACCCTCCATCCACCCATTCCCCGGCAACCCACACTTTAACCATCACTAGTTTGTTTGATTGCCATAGTCTTGTTTTACCTTTACAATCACACTGGCTTCCTGATGGAGAATCTGTAAGTCTTCTTCCTTGAACTTCTGTTTCCTCTTGATAATTTAATGGGGAACTTCGGTATGTGTCAACACTACTTGTCACTCATTGCTGTCTAGCTTCTCGGAATATTCAGACTTCTTTCCTTTTTTACCATCAAATCATCCTGAACAACCCATATCAAGACTAAGCTTTCTCTTTTTTTTGACGGATTTCTTAGAAGTCAGATTGCACATCATGTTTCTTCGTTTCTAATTTTCTAATATTGTCCAAGCGCCCTGCTGCCTTTACATTCCAATAAAAGTTTCCCACCATTGCATAGATTTCAAGTGCTTGTGGGATTTATCTGACTTCTACAGAAAAACACTGTAACATTTTATGGACTTCAATCCAACTAAATCCAGGTATTTTTCTTATTCCTTTGTCTGTCATCGATTTTCTTACTTTTTGAGCATCACCCCACCTACCTGCTTCTGCATAGATGTTTGACAGAAGAACATAAGGTGCAGCATTTTCAGGATCTAACTCAAGGAGGAGTCTGGCTACAAATTCTCCTATCCCTATATCCTTATACAATCTACAGCCGCCAAGCAAACACATCCAAACAACCATATCTGGTGTTATTGGCATTTTGGAGATAAAGTTCAGGGCTTCCTCAAGATATCCAGCACGGGAAAGGAGGTCAACCGTGCAAACATAATGATACATTCTATTGCATGATGCAATAAGATTCAGTCATTTGATTGAAGTATTTACAGCCATCATCCACAAGACCTGCATGGCTGCATGCAAACAAAAACAAAAAACAAAGCTTAAATGGTTGGGATTAATTCCAGTGTGCTTCATTAGTTCAAAAAGTTCGATGGCATCCTCACTATAGCCATGCATTGCATATCCTGCAATAATTGCATTCCATGAGAATACACCAGGATGACCAATTTTATCAAATAACCTACACGCCTTCTGTATAATCCCACATTTTGCATACATCTTTATCAGGGCAGTTCCAAAGACATCAGGCAAATGTCCAGTCTCAATTATTTTTTTGATGGATTTCCATACCATGCTCCAAAGCACCAAGTTTTGAACAAGCTGGGAGGATTCTGGCAAAAGTTGATGAGTTCGGCTTTACACCTGCCAATTGCATATGCCTAAAAATCTCCAAGGCTTCATCAAAAGACCCATTTTGTAAACATCCAGCAATGATTGCATTCCATGATACCGCATCTCGTTGAGGCATATCTCTGAAAAGCATTAAAGCCTCGTCAACAACACCATTCTGTGCATATCCTTTAATCATTGCAGTCCATGAGGCCATATCAGGATGATGTATGTTGTCAAATAAGTCACGTGCCTTTTGTATGCTTCCACATTTTGCATACACATCTATCAGGGCAGTCACAATCACAACATTGGTCAATAATCCACTTTGGATTAACGTTTGATGGATCTCTAGAGACTGTTCCAAGGCTCCTATTCTGCCACAAGCTGTGAGGATGCTGGTAATGGTCCCTGAGTTTGGCCTTATGCCTTCCAGTTGCATTTGCTTAAAGATCTCTAAGGCTTTATCAGCAAGCCTATTTTGCACATATCCTGTAATTATTGCATTCCACGATGCCGCATCTCGCTGGGGCATTTCTTTGAAAATCCTTGAAGCATCATCAAGAGCCCCGTTTTCTACATATCCTGTAATCATTGCATTCCATGAGGTCACATTTGGCTGATGCATTCGTCCAAACAATTCACATGCCTTTTCTATGCTTCCACATTTTGCATACATGTCTACCAAAGCAGTCATTGCTACAGTAGCCGACAAAAATCCGTTTTCGATTATTTTTTGATGGATTTCCATACCCTGTTCCAGAAATCCCATTTTGGCGAATGCTGGGAGTATGCTTGCAAACGTTGCTGATATAGGCTTTACTCCTATCGATTGCATTTGCTTAAATAATTCCAAGGCTTCTTCATCAAGCCCATTTTGTGCATATCCAGCAATGATTGATGTCCACGAAACTACATCTCTATTACACATTTCCTCAAATAATTCACGGGCCTTTTGTACAATTCCACATTTTGAGTACATATCTATGAGTGCATTTACAACTACGACATCTGACAAAAGTCCAACTACAATTATTTTCTTTTGGATTTTCATACCCTGCTCTAAATCTCCTGTTTGGGCACAAGCTGGGAGTATGCTGGCAAAGGTTGCTGAGTTGGGCTTTACACCAGCCAATTGCATTTGCTTAAAAAAACCCAAGGCTTTATCAACAAACCCATATTGTGCATAGCCAGAAATGATTGCAGTCCAAGAGACTACGTCTCGTCTAGGCATTTTCTCAAACAAGGCTCTTGCTTTGAGTATACTTCCACATTTTGCATACATGTCTATCAGTGCAGTGGCAACTACATCCGACAAAAATCCGCTCTCCATCACTTTTTGATGAATCTCCATACCCTGTTCTAAAGCTGCAAGTTTAGCACACGATGGAAGGATGCTCGCAAAGGTTGGTGAGTTTGGTTTCACACCGGCCAATTGCATTTGTTTTAAAATCTCAAAAGCAATTTCGGCTAGGCTACTCTGCGTATATCCAGCAATGATTGCAGTCCAAGAGAACACGTCTCGTTGAGACATTTTGTCAAACAGTTCAACTGCCTTATGCATTCTTCCACATTTAACATACATATCTATCAGGGCATTCATCACAATTATATTAAACTGAAAGCCATACCTCAGTATCCTTCCATGGATCTGCAAGCCATGTCTTAGAGATGCCGCATTAGCGCAAACTGGAAGAATAGTAGAGAAGGTAAAGTTATCAGGCAGTACAGTTGTTCGTTGCATTTGATGAAAGAGTTTCAAAGCTTGTTCAGGAAAACCATGCCTTCTGTAAGCTGCAATTATGACATTCCATGAGAACACATCTGGTTGTGTCATGTTATCGAAAACTTCTCGAGCATCCACCACACTTCCGCACTTATCATACATGTTGATAAGTGTGTTCTGTAAAAATGCGTTTGTAGCAAATGTAGGTTCCCTGACATTGATGAGTAAGTGGATTCGCTTACCCTCTGCGAGAGCTTTCTTGTCAATGCAAGCCTGCAATAGATGAAGATAAGTGGAGGAGTGAATCGCAGAGTTGTGGGTAGTGAGCAGAAGATGTAGGGCTTCTTTCAAACGACCCGCGTTACAGAGTTCTCTGAGTTTGAGATTGAGATTAGCAATGAATGACATTGAATGATGAGCGATCAGGCCGGAGTTTCAAACTAACAATGCATGTTAAATAAACATTCGTTGCTGGCTGTGAATTTTCCATTCTGCCATAGCCAAGGAAACCAACGTGATAACCGCAAAACCAAAAACTAGTTTACAGCTAATGTTATGGTCTCGAGGCTTGAGGAGCTACTTCGTCAATGAGATCTCCAAAAACAACCAAAATTATGTAATAAGATCAATTTGATTTTTTTAAAATTTGTGTATATTTAATATTTAATTAAAATACATATATTCATAAAAAAAAATGGATAGATATAAGATCATACTTTTATAGGGTAAGTGTATAACAAGGATTGTAGATTTGAGCTTGTGAAATTGAGATGGGGTTAGAATTTACCCACCAACTTAAGAATCTTTTTTGTCACTTGTTAGTTATATGAAATTTTAGATTCTCATAAAAAATAAAAAAATTGGGAGAAAATGATAGTAACTTAATAATGCCAATCATAGTGTTGTTTGTGAATGATAGGGAGGTTGTATGAGCCAATCACAAGCTCATGCGTAGGTCTCACAAGTGACCTTGAGGTGCTCTCTCTTGACACCTACTGACCTATAGGACCCCCTTTTGTGGCTTGATCCCCTAGTCTACTGACCAACCCAACTATCATGCAACAACTACCAAGACTAGCTAAGTTTTTGGTGCTCTTCTTCTTTCCCACACACTGACCCTTAACGCCATCTAAGGGCTTTCCACCTCCAATACTAACATGAACCCTTGCAGAGTTGAGGAGGTGCTCAAATATGTTTTACTTTGCCTATTTAGGGGTCTTGGAAGTCTTCATACATCTTCCTTACCGATCTCATAGATCCTTCACAAAATAGGGCTACAAGGAAGAGCCCCTATTAGGTCTCCTATTCTGGGAAAATAGAACTTTTCTCCCAATCATATCAAATGACCCTACAACTTAATCATGGATTCATGTTTCAATAGTCAACCTCTCAAGGATTTTTGAGGTTTTAGGGTTCCACCCTTCCGTACAATGCCCTAACTAAAAATGAGTGTTTTGGGAGGGTTTTAGGACTTCTCTGACTACATGGTTTGTCTGCAAGTGTTGGGAAACCAAATGGATTGGTTAGGCCCTCTCCTCTTCACTAGATATTGGTGAGAACCTCATCTTTTACTTCCAAGCACCAATTTGTGGCTTCATGTACACCTCTACAAGTTATCATCATTATGGCTTAGTCTTTCCTAGCTGGGCTCACCATAGGCTTGTCTAGGGAAAGACTTTGTAAATGCTTCCCAAGCTTTCCAAGGCCTATGCTCCTGTACAAAATATATACATGGAGTTTACTCACTCTCCCCAAGAGGCTGTACAGATTGAACGGTGGGATAGTGAGCTAGGTCTCCATTTCACACAACTTTCTCATTTGAACCAGTGATCGGGCAATACACTAAGATTTAATGCAGAGAAAAGAAATTAAAAAAAATTCCACTAAACTAAAGACATTGAATGCAATGTAAGACACTAAACTAAGTTCTCCATTAATCACATTTCACATTCCAATTCAAAACATTCTTCTGCAACTAACTAAACACAAAAATTCACAAACTCTCATACACTATTCAACTCTCCAAAATCAAAGCTCTATACATCTGATAATCCAACCTCAGAATTTGGTCCAAATTTGACTTAAATAGGTTGAGGTTTTTCTTAGGTTGTCATTAGGGAACTCCTAGGTCATTTTAGGGTGTTTGGACAAAGTTTTCCGAGCAACTTTGAAAAGTTGCAAAAATTACTAAGCAACTTTTTGCAACATTTTTACAACTTTTACATTTTTCAAACCAAATGATTTTGGCTAAGTCCTCGATAGACCTAGACTCCATGCTAGGTCCTAACATGACCTCTAACACACCCTAGACCCAATGAAATCATGATGACATCATCTAACATCAAATAACCAAGCAAGAGACTTCGAACACTTAAGCGTCCAAGATTGCAATGACCTAAGACTTAGGACCTATTTAGAATTTCCATCCCTATTGGAATCACACTATGGTCAACATGACCTTATGGAAAACGCACACACATGCCATAGATGGCTTACAAAACAAAGCAAAATGGATTGGATCAACCAACCCTTGGGTGCTTCTGCACCATTCTCCCCCTCTACACAAAGAGTAGCTAAGGTACAATAGGGGATATTAGAGAATGATCAATACCCAATTGTTTGAAGTTGCTCTCCTCCACCCAAGTAGCTTTAGATTTAGGGTGATCCTTCCACTATACTAGGTGTTCTATATAGACCTTATGTCAAGTCTTCTTCTTGACCCTAGACTCCAAGATCTTCTATGCTTGAGGCTTGGTCTTAGGAGGTATGGCTACTGTGTTAACATCTGAAAGTACCTCCTGGCTATTCTGACTGATCTCAGACAATGGTCCCTTGTTCTTGACCAGGTCTGCAATGTTGAAGACTAGTGAGATGGCTAGATCTGAAGGAAGGTCCACTTTGTAGGCATTAGCCCCATACTTGGCCAGAATCTTGCATGGTCCTACCCTCTTTATCTACAATTTGGTTTTTACTCCCCTCTACAATCTAGACTTGTTCAAATGAACCATCACATAGTCACCTACTGCAAATTGGACATCTCTCCTTCTTTCATCCACCTTGGCTTTTATTTTTTGAGTTGCTTCTACTAGGGTCTTCTTGACTTGCTCCTAGATTTCTTTCATAGTTTGGGAGAAGTCCTTTGCATGGCCACTCCTATATTCCATGCTCCCTAGATCTCTGAGTTCATTCACTCCTCTTGGGTGCATCCCATACACTATTTCAAAAGGGCTCTTGCTAGTGGTTCGGTTCACACTATCATTGTAGGCATACTCTTCTTGAGGAAGGACTAGATCCCATGTCTTCCCATACTCCTTGGTTAGGCACCTAAGTAAGTTACCCAACACCCTATTGATAAATTTAGTTTGACCATCTGTTTGGGGATGGTAAGTTGAACCAAAAGATAAGTTTGTACCCAATCTTCTCCATAGGGTCTTCCAAAAATGACCTTTGAACTTGGCATCCCTGTCTGACACAATGCTAAGAGGAAGTCCATGGATCCTCACAACCTCCTTGAAGAAGAGATGAGCTATGTGGCTAGCATCATGAGTTGTTTTTCAAGGGATAAAGTGACTCATTTTGCTAAACCTATCTACCATTACATAGATGCTATCTAACCATGTCTTGGTCTTAGGAAGCCCCACTATGAAGTCCATGTTGATGCACTCCCATGGCCTATTGGGAATGGGCAAAGGATGGTATAGGCTTGCATTTCTTGCACCTCCTTTGGCCTTCATGAATATAACACATTGTTCCACATATCTTCTCACATCCCTAGGTAGTTTAGGCCAATAGTAGAATCTTTGGACTAACTCCATGGTCTTGTTGATGCCAAAATGGCCACTAAGACTCCCATTGTGCTTCTCCTAAATGAGATTTTCTCTCATTGATCTCTTAGGAACACATAATTGATTCCCCTTAAATAATAAACCACTCTGCAAGGTGTATTCCGCAAATTTACTGTGAAAATGGTTTTGAAAATTAGAGCATACCTTGTAAGCTTCTGAAAAGTCTTCATCATCCTTATAGAGGTCTTTGAAGCTGTCTATACCAATGCTTTGGAGTTGGACTTCTTTGAATGTCAACAACCTCTTGCTCAATGCATCTGCCACCTTGTTCATTTGTCCCTTCTTGTGCTTTATAGTGAAGGTGAAGGCCTACAGATACTCCATCCATTTTAGGTGTCTATTGCTTAGCTTTTCTTGTGTGTTGATGTAGCTTAAGGTTTGGTTGTTTGTGAACACCACAAACTCTTTTGGAAGGAGGTAGTGCCTCCAGTTCCTAAGTGACTGCACTAAGGCATACAGTTCCAAGTTATAGGTTGAATACTTCTTCTTAGCCTCATTAAGCTTCTCACTAAAGAAGGCTATGGGTCTAGCTTCTTGACTTAACACTCCTCCAACTGCTATCCCACTTGCATCACACTCCAAGGTGAACAACTTATCAAAGCTTGGTAGTAGGAGAATAGGTTGGGTGGCTACTTGTTGCTTTAACCTCTCAAACATTTTGCTTTCTTCTTGAGTCTACTTGAACTTGGTCTTCAATCTACCTTTAACGGTGTCTAGTATTGGTGCACAAATGCCACTAAAATTCCTTATGAATTTCCTATTAAATTGGACTAAGCTGTGAAAACTTCTAACTTTTATCCTTGTGGTTGGTGTAGGCCAGTTTAGGATGGCTTCCACCTTACTTGGATCCATCTTCAATGTACCCTTGGACACTACACATTCCAAGTAGACAAGTTCTTGCTTGAGGAACTCACATTTTTCCAAATTAATAGCTAACTGTTCTTCATGGAGTCTTTTGAGCACAACCTCCAAATGTTTTAGGTGTTTCTCCTTTGTCTTGTTGAATATGAGTATATCATTAAGATATACTACCACAAATCTGCCTGTATAGTCTTTTAGCACCTCATTCATCAACCTCATGAATGTGCTAGGGGCATTAGTAAGCCCAAATGGCATCACAAGCCACTCATACAACCCTTCAGTGGTTTTGAATGTTGTCTTCCACTCATCCCCATCCTTTATCCTGATTTGATGGTATCCACTTTTGAGATCCAACTTAGTGAAGTATTGGGCTCCTCCTAGGCAATCCATTAGATCCTCTATCCTAGGTATAGGGAATCTATATCTAATAGTATTCCTATTTATTTCCCTTGAATTAGTGCAAAGTCTCCACTTACCACCTTTCTTGGATGCTAAGACCACTGACACTGCACATGGAGTGATTCTCTTCTTTATTAGCCCTTGATCAAGTAGCTCTTGCACTTGCCTTGCCACTTCTTGGTTCTACTCTTGTGTGAGCTTGTAGGATTCTTTATTTGGTAGTGAGGCCCCTGGTATAAAGTCTATTTGATGACTTATAGACATCTTAGGAGGTAGGGTTGCTTGTGTCCCATCACTAACTATGTCCTTATATCTCCCAAGAAAATCTTGGATCTCCATTAGTATAGGTGCTTGGCTAGGCTTCTCCACTTCCTTGGGTTTCACAACTATAGCATACCCCTCACTGTCTTTTTCTTGAAGTGTATGTAGTAGTTCCTTTCCACTACTAAGCAACACACTAGGGGTTTTTGTATGCACTTCATCATCATCCATTAAGGACTGGATCTTGAATGTTCTCCCATCTTTCTTAAAAGTCACTATGTTTCCTCTTCCATCAAACATGGATTCTCTATCATATTGCCATGGTCTTCCCAATAAGAGATGGGAGGCATACATGGGTAACACATCACATAGAAATTTGACTTTGTATCCTCCAATGGAGAATTCAACCCATATATGCTCATTCACTAGGACACTTTTCCCTTTGTTCAACCATGTCACCTTGTAGGGTTTACTATGGGGTACCTTAGTCAATTTGAGCTTCGTGGTTGCTTCCTCTACAATGATGTTACCTGTGGATCCAAAATCCACAATCACTTTGCACACCTTACTGATGATCTTACATATGATTCTAAAGAAATCTCTTCTTTGTTTTGGATCTTCTTTCACCAGTTGTCTTATTAAGACCTTTCTAAACATGAGGTTCTCTCCCATCTCTAACTCTATGTGACTGACCTCCAATGATTTGACACTTGATGTGTCTTCTTGAGTATATGCCACTCTCTTCTCTAAATTGGAAGAAGATATCTTCTTTGGACACCTATATACTGGATGTCCCATCTTCCCACAGTTGTAACACTTCATGCTATAAAAGTAAGAACTATTTCTTCCTGCACCTCTTCCCCTATTTGAGCCTCCATGAGTACCTCTACCTCTTCCATAGTTTCCTCTAGAGATTATCTCACCACTTTTATCTACAAGTTTAGACTCTCCTTGGCTTCTCTAATCAACCCCTATTCCTTGGTGACCACCTCTATGACCCCTTTGATCTCTTCCTCTACCTCTGTTTCTTGAGCTTGAGTCTTGCTTCCTCTTACTCCTTTCCTCTATATTTAGTGCTAATTGATAACACTGATGCACTATATTTGGACTTAGGAGACTCATCTCTTCTTGAATAGACCACTTTAGGCCATTGAGATATCTTGAAACCTTGATGCCTTCTTCTTCTACCACCTTGGACCTTAGGCATAACTTTTGGAAATCCTCAATGTAGGTGTTGACATCATTGTCCCTTTGCCTTAGACTTTGCCTCCTTTTATGTAGCTAGAATTCATAATCCTCTGGAATATATGCTTCTCTAACCTTGTCCACCATTCCTCACCATGCGGCTATGGGGTTTTTCCCTTCTTTCTCCCTCTTGTTTTGGACAAACTTCCACCATGTAAGAGCAGAGCCTCTAAGTCTTGACTTGGCTACTCTCACCTTCTGAGCTTCACTAATTCCATCATATTAAAAGTGATTCTCCATACCCTCAATCCAATCAATAACTAAGTCAGGGTCCATGTTTCCACTAAAGAGTGGTACACCTTCTAGTTCTTTGCCACTTAAGGCCTTCAAAGCTTTTCGGAAAGGTTCTTGCTGCACCACTAGATCAGGTTCAAGAACTTCATCTTCCACTGACTTATCCTTCCCTTTCTTCTCATCTATCCTCTCATTTACCTCCTTTGCTCTATCTTATACCACTTCCAACATCTTGGCTAATAGGCGTATTCTTTCCCTTAACTACCTATTTTCTTCATCTTTCTCTTCTACCTTCTTGTCCAATTTTGCATTGGTCACTATCCAAGAAAATCCACTACACTCACACTCTGACATGCACTTACTTCCCAAATCTTCTGGGGCTTTGATACCAATCTAATAGGGAGGTTGGATGAGCCAATCACAAGCTCATTCCTAGGTCTCACAAGTGACATTGAGGTGCTCTCTCTTGACACCTACTGACCTATAGGACCCCATTTTGTGGCTTGATCCCCTGGTCTACTAACCAACCCAACTATCATGTAACAACTACCAAGACTAGCTAAGTTCTTGGTGCTCTTCTTCTTTCCCACACACTGACCCTTAATGCCATCTAAGGGCTTTCCACCTCCAATACTAACATTAACCCTTGTAGAGGTGAGGAGGTTCTCAAATATTTTTTACTTTGCATATTTAGGGGTCTTGGAAGTCTTAGTTCATACATCTTCCTTACCGATCTAATAGATCCTTCACAAAATACGGCTACAAGGAAGAACACCTATTAGGTCTCCTATTTTGGGAAAATAGGAATTTTCTCCCAAATCATATCAAATGACCCTACAACTTAATCATGGATTCTTTTTTTCAATAGCTAACCTCTCAAGGATTTTTGAGGTTTTAGGGTTTCACCCTTCAGTACAATGCCCTAACCAAAAATGAGTGTTTTGGGAGGGTTTTAGGACTTCTCTGACTACATGGTTTGTCTACAAGTGTTGGGAAACCAAATGGATTGGTTAGTCCCTCTCCTCTTCACCAGATCTTGATGAGAACCTTGTCTTTGACTTCCAAACACTAATTTGTGGCTTCATGCACACCTTTGCAAGTTATCACCACTGTGGCTCAGTCTTTCCTAGCCGGGTTCGCCTAGGGCAAGACTTTGTAAATGCTTCCCAAGATTTCTAGGGCCCATGCTCCTGTAAAAAATATATACATGGATTCTACTCACTATCCTCAAGAGGCCATATAAATTGAATAGTGGGATAGTGAGCTAGGTCTCCATTTCACACAACTTCTTGGTTTGAACTAGTGATTAGGCAATACACTAAGATTTAATGTAGAGAAAACAAATTAAAAAAATCCTCTAAAATAAATTCATTGAATGAAATTTAAGACACTAAACTAAGTTCTCCATTAATCACATTTCACATTCCAATTCAAAACATTCTTCTGCAACTAATTAAACACAAAGATTCACAAACTCTCATACATTGTTCAACTCTCCAAAATCAAAGCTTCATACATATGAAAATTCAACCTCAGGATTTGGTCCAAATTTGACTTAAATAGGCTAAGGTTTGTCTTAGGTTGTCATTAGGGAACTCCTAGGTCATTTTAGGGTGTTTGGATAGAGTTGTCTGAGCAACTTTGAAAAGTTGCTAAGCAACTTTTTGCAACATTTTTACAACTTTTACATTTTTCAAACCAAATTATTTTGGCTAAGTCCTAGGTAGACCTAGACTCCATGTTAGGTCCTAACATTACCTCTAACACACCCTAGACCTAATGAAATCATGATGACATCATCTAACATCAAATAAGCAAGCAAGAGACTTTGAACACTTAAGCCTCCAAGATTGCAATGACCTAAGACTTAGGACCTATTTAGAATTTCCATCCCTATTGGAATCACACTGTGGTCAACATGACCTTATGAAAAACACACACACATGCCAAAGATGGCTTACAAAACAAAAAAAAATGGATTGGATCAACCAACCCTTAGAGCTCCCGCACCAGTGAAGCCATCAACTTCCCTTAAGGTTAGAGCTTAAACTTTTAAGTTGAGCTATACTATTAAATACATGAGATCATCGACTTTAAAATTATCTTTAAAAATATTGACAACACCCATTAATGTTTTTTAGGAATCTCCCTTATTTGAGACTATATTTTACAACCGACTTGATTCAACCAACTGCAAAATAGTAGTTTCAACCATAGTGTGTGAGACACAATCTCTCTTCTTTGTAAGGGGAGGTTCCCCCTGTTTATTATTACTAAAAAAAAACTAACACTTACAAGGATTTAAGATTATATACACTAAGATAATCAATAGTGTGTTACATTCACCATATTCTATTCTTTCATAATAGGTTTTCTTTCCTTCATCCATTCTCTTTTTCAAAATAGACGATCCTTCCTTTCAACAATTTCTCAAATACAATCTGGGAGATTTAGTAACCAAGAAGCTCACCGAAGCTTAAAGAATTTCCATGAATTCTTATAAAGTTTTAGAAATAGAGATGAAATATACATGTAGCTCTCCAATGTACACTACATCTTAAACACACAAATGTAGAAAATAAAAGCAGCATAAATATTACAATTTATCTCTTAGTTTGAACATATAACACTAGTTCCAAACTCAATAAGTAGCTCAAAGACTACAAGATTAAGTTTGAAAACATAACATTATCGCTAAATACAATAAGCAACTTAAAGACTACAATATTAGGTTTAAATCCCCTTTAGATAATACGACAATACTCACAATCAACTCTAGATAATGTTTTCTTATAACAACTTGTTCCAACATAGAGATTGGAGGCAACTTTACTCTTTTGTCGATTGCAATTTTATTTACATCTAAAATCAAAGTTTAAGAGTGTTTCCCAAATTGATAGAGTTTTTTTGCATTCCCCAAAGTATTCCTATTTACAATGAGCTCCCTCATATATATAGGAGAGGAGCTAAGAGAAAAAGGTGAAAAGAAAAATTAACTACTTACTTATTCCACATTAGAGTCCTAAAACTATTTTGACATGTAGTGTGATCATGTGTAATTATATCTTTTCACTTTTAATGTGATATGTTAAAATAAAATTACATAATGTGCGACTGAAAAGAGATTAAGCTTCTAGAGACATGACTTGTTTCCAACACTCTTCACCAATAGAGTCTTTATGTCTTTTCTTGGTATCTTGTGCTTTGGAGTCATGTGTGTAAATTGGCTTCTGGAATGGAGTTGCAACAATGGATTCAAAATCTTCTCGAAGTTGGACAAATCCATGATAAGAACTATTTAAAGACAGAGGAAAAACCCTAAAGTATAAATGAAAGGTCAAAATTGACTAAGTCTAGATGAAGTTGCAATTTGGGTTTCAAAGCCTAAATTGCAAGTGTAAACGTAAAGTGTCTAACATGTAATCAAGTTTTAGAAACTTGATTACATGTGGGCAAGGAGTTTGACATGAAATCAGGTTTCAGAAACCCAACTACATGTGTGTATGTCAAGTGGCATATTGAATATGAAGTCAGGTTTCTAAAACTTGACTACAAATATGCAAGGTAGATGATATGTTATCGGGTCTTGAAGAACTAATTGTAGAATCTAAGTAAGATATTGAATATGTAATTGGGTTTCAAACACCCAACTATAAACATGCTAAGAAAGTGATATGAAATTAGGTCTTGAAGACCCAATTTTAATTGGATACAAGGAGAGACCACCTTGTAATCAGTGTTTGAAAATTTGATTATAAGGAGTGATGCAATGAATCATGTTGGTTAGGTTTTAGAACTTGACCAACACTTAGTGATAAGGATCAATTGTTATTCAGGTTTTGAAATCCAAACAACACATAGCCTAGGATTTTGTTCGGGTTCTAAACCCAAAACAACAATTGTGTGTTTTTATTGATTTGTCATTGAGGGTTGGAACCTTAACTGCATATGAATGTTAGTGCACAACTTGCAATCAGGTTTTAAAAACATTGATTGCAATCTATCAATACAAAGACAAGTGTAGTATGCAATTGGGTTTTCAAAACCCAATTGCATGTGAATGATGCAATGGCACAACTTGTAATGTTGGATTTAAAACCTAACTTTAAAAGTGTGGAGGATTTCTAACTCCCATCAATGTGACTTCATGAAAATGAAAGGATGGGAGGGAATCTAATCGAATAAAAATTTTGAGGGATCAAACCTTATACAAGGTCATTTAAGGATTGGCTTGTTAGGCATGCCTAGAGGAAATAGGTACAATTAGAGAAATTTTGTAGGGCTATCCTGTGTTTTTTACCAAGCTAAAATTGATGATAACATCTGGCTTTGACTAGGGAGCTTCTTTTTTTCATAGAAATGATTGAAGGGAGTAGAATCTAGATCTCTAAGTGTTTTAATCCATCCATCAAACTACAAAGTCACACATAAAATAAACACAAAGATGAAAAGGGTGACACAACACCAAAAAATAACCTACTAAAATAAGACTCAACTTTGTGTAACTTCACTTAATGAAAAGGGAAAACTAACCTAATCTAGAATAACCAAAAATAGGAACTTCTTATGAAATCATTAACTGGTTTTCCAAAGTAGTTACCCTTCTTAAAAAAGGTACCAATCTTTATACAATCATAGACATGAAGCACAAATAATTGTACAACAAGTTGATGCACCACTTATTGGAAGAAATGAAATAATTCACTCGCCTCCTCAAATGGGGGCATACATACTATTGCTCCAAAGTGATCAAGGAAACCATATTGCCCTTTCACAACTAAAAATGTATCTTTAGCTCCATGGTCAACTATATATTTATTCTCATGTACAAGCATTCCCTTCAATGACCTACTAGTTTCCAACCAAGCTATAAAATGCCTTGTTGTAAATCCCCTTGAAAGGACAAAAATAGATTTCTTCTTACCCACTTTAACCTACACCTTTACATCTTGTTTATTAGAATGAGTTATCATGTGATTCTAGTGAAAATACAACTACATTACTTGCTTCATCATGTTGTTCACAAACTTCAAATTTCAGAGAGTTATCATCAAGACTTGAGAAAAAATCATCTATCATGTTTGTGAAAAGTATTCATCAAGTTCTTTGGTAGTTATTTCATTCACAATATGTTCAAATCATGGCCTTGAGATATAGATGCATTCTTTTCAACTTGATTGATACCTTCTTGCATATCCATCTTTTCACATCTTAAGACATGATTGTCCTCATTTATAAGCACCTTGTAAAAGTGGCCTTCATCAACGTGATGTTGTTTTTTCCCCAAGGTATCTTGCATAGCATCAAATTTTTGTTCAACAACTTGTTGATAATGTACTACCCAGATATGAGAGTCACCAGTTATGTCTGCTTCCTTCTCGTGGAAGAGAATAGAAGGATCACTTTGTTAAAATTCATATTCCCTCATTGTTACATTTGCTAATAGTGCATCAAGTGAAAGCTTCTTTGGAATTATGAGAAGCTTTTTTGATTCCTCATAGCATAATTAGAAGCAAGATTGGGATAAGTACTCCTTGGGATGTCTTGGTAAGGATATGAGGATAAACCTTGATATATATGCTTCTTAAGAGCTAGTAATTCATTAGCCAACCTTTGCACCATAGCATCCATTTTGTTGGTAAATATGACTCCAAAGAAGGACTTGATCTTAATCCCAACAAGAAGAAAATTATCCTCAATCTTAGTTTCCAAAGTTTGTGTAGCTGCAAGATTAGCTATTATTTCTATTCTCAATAAGAATCTCACCTCTGGAAGCAGGGTAGTGATAAAGAAGAACTTGAGATTCTTTGTTGCAGACTTATAAATACTAGGGATCCTATTTACCAACTTATTGAATTTGGAAAGGAACTCGTGCATTATGTTGTCTGAATCCTTATCCATTTGTGTTAATTGAGCTAGTAAGGCATTACCATCTTTGACTAGTTTAAATCATTGTTCAAACTTTGATCTAAGGGTGTCCCAACCAGTGATAGTTTGTGACACAAGATTATAGAACCAATTTGTATCAATTCCTTATGGAGTTTCAATGAATAATCTCACAAATATTTCTTCATGTTTTGTGCCAAGAAGTCCACATGCATTGTAGAAAGCCTTGATGTTCTCATCAAGATTCTACCTGTCATTGCCAAAGAACTTAGGAAAGTTCTTCCATGAACTACGAGGAAGAGAATCTATAGGTGATGTCAAATTTAGAGGACCAAAATAATTTCCCCAAGGACCTTGGATATCCATTTTACATGTCCTTGGAGAAATCTTTACAAACTACAAGAGAAGAAATTACAATTCCAATGCCATGAACGACATGCCAATTGGAGCCTCCAAGCTCAAGATATGTGTGAATGAATGATAATAAGTATGGAAATTAATTATATGTGATTAAATTCAAAAGGTAGCCTAACTTGTTAAAGTAGTATAGAAAGTAACTTACCTTTTGATAGTCATTTGTGACATTGCATTGTAGGAGTAAAGAAAGGAGGAGAAAAGATGTTGAGAAAGAAGGAGCTCAAGCTGACCATGATGGAGGTGTTGAGAGGGACCATTTTTGATGGAGATGAGCCATATGAGGTACACCTATGAGCCCATTTGTACTATTTTAATGGTTTTCAATAGTTTTTAGTAGGTTTAGAAAAGTGATCCAGGGGTTAAGGGGACCTGTTTCCTCCAGAAACCTTGGAAGTTAACTTCCTCCCAAGAAGTTGACTTACTCCTAGGAAGTTGACTTCCTCCCAAGAGGAAAGTCAACATCCTCACAGAAAGTTAGCTTGTTCTTGGGAAAGTCAAATTCTTCCTAGAAGAGTTAGAATTTCGTATTTTAGGTTGATTTAGTTGATCTATATGATGTACTGATGAAAAACTAGTTTGTGACTGCAAGATCTACCGATCATCAGGGAGCATTACATGTCTAGGGTCATGATCCACATGTATGACCAGATAGATCATCTTACTCCAGAGGATGTCCAGTTATTGATGGATATTGGATTGTATTGGACTATTCAACTACCACATCTTCGCTTCCATAGAGCGATGTTATTATCTCTCATGGAGAGATAGGAAGATGATACATGCATATTTCATCTCCTTGTCAGAGAGATGAAGATGACATTACAAGATGTCTACCATATCCTACATCTTTCAGTTCTAGGATATACACTCAGACCTCTATCAGAGAGGAGTGATGATAATATGACTAGAGATAGAGAGTTTTGTCTAGGACATGGTCTTCTAGGCTGAGGATAATGATACCATGTCAGAATCAGATCTATTATAGTAGGTAGAGCTCCCTTAGTGAGGAGGATCACACTTTTCACTATTGCTACCATAGTGAAGCCCAATGCAAAGGGCACTATATTTTCTACCCCTCACATTCACATCATTCAGAGAATGGAGAGTCATAGGATAGTTTACGCATGGGGATGGAGCATGCTAGTGTTAGATAACTAAGAGGGGGGGTGAATCAATTAATTCTAGTTATCCTGTAGTCCCAAACTTCCAAATGTATATGTTCAAACTTTTTCAAACAAATAATCAACTTGGTAAGCTATCAACAATAACTTTCTATTCATCTACCGATTGATAGTCAATTAAATACTGTGTTTACCGATTAATCCAAATACGAAATGTGTAAAGTAAAATAATAATTCAATTACATCAAATACACATAACACATAGATTTTAATGTGGAAACCCTGCTAAGGGAAAAACCACTTGGGGCCGGTAACCCAAAATAATTCACTCTTATGAATTGAGCTCGGTTAGGAGCCAACCTTGTTAAAGGTTACAAAACACACTGTGAGGTGTGACCTGGTTAAAGGATTTATCACTAACAATTAACTCTTGACCAACATTCACTATGGGGTCAACAAGAAAACCAACAACATTCCTTGAATGTTATATTAAAATAAAAATAAGACAGTTAAGTCCACTCGGTTAAGAGATTTTGCTGTAACAATGGTTAAACTGATACAAAATGATCTGATTCAAATACAAATAAGATTGTATATTTTCAGATCTATGCTAAGCTCAAAATACCTCCTCTGCTCAATAATCACTTCAATCCTTCATATCCTTCAACATATTCAGCTCGGTGAATACTACTCTAACGCTTGTTAATGCCTACAATTCTGCCCAATTTGATCAGTGGTGCATGAAAATAGTCCTTTCATGTGAATTCTCCTACAGTTTCAATAAGCTCCAGACTCAATAATGAATCTCATGTCTCTTTAAATAGACTTCATAAACCATTTTCATATCATCCGTTAGATTTTGCCTCTTAATCTCCATCGTTTCTTTTTATGCTTCAAGCATCCTTGACAGATGTGTCTATAACACAATTTCATCCTTCTCCATTTGATTAATCTTGAATTTTTTCAGCTGTTAGATCATCATAACAAACTTTATCTTTTACCTCAGAATCATAAGCAATTTGCCAGCTCATCAATTCAGTCAGTTGTTATAAACTTTAATTGTTTCTCTCACTTGGTCAATACAGAATGTGTTGGTGAATACTAACTAG